>JAZAVJ010000319.1:0-44487 GCA_037954315.1 Neonectria punicea | reverse complement strand
TTCTCTCGTATCCGCTGCCGGCTCTGCCGTAGCTGTGACCCTTGCCGGGGCCGTCGAGCCGGCCGGACCCCTACAGGCCCGAACTTCCGGCCCGGCCTATGCCAAATCCACCGGAGGAAATAGCCCTGTTGGGCCACAACCCATACTTTGAAGCCCGTGGGGATCGGCTTGTTAGGGACGGTTGTTATATCAAGGGACCGGCTAAGGAAGCGGACCATACACTTATCTACAGCAATAGCTGTGCCCGGGATGAAGAAGACCGTAGACGTATGTTGTATGTGGTTAGACTAGGCGTTAATTCGGCTGTAGGTCCGGCCAAGGAAGGTAACGTTAGGACCCTGATCAATCGTTGCGAAGTTAAAGAGACGAATATATCGTGATAGTTGCGTAAAGCGGTCATAACTTATATACTTAGTGACTAGATGTAAGGGCTATATTTACTACGGCTTAGAAACCTTCCAATAGTCCTTAATCATTAGTTCTATATGAATTTGCATATAAATCAGGATTGTAAGTTATATATAGAGTTCAGCAATAAAGGTCGGCTTCTAAGTTAATAATCGTGACCGCGGCTTTAAAATGCGGATGCTAGCTTCATGCTGCTATAAGAGATGACCGACCTAGCTATTCGTGTATCTAACCCATCCCTCTACTAGAGAAATAGGTAGGAATGCCTGGAATAGTAATAGCAGCTGTTGGGGTAGAGCTGTTAACATAGGGGCCGCGTTGGGAAGGTTCATCGGCTCGAAGTTGTAGCCGCGATCCGGAACCGGCTTTTTAATTAGCCGGCACGTGTTATTAGTTAGATGCTCACGGCGGCTGCTGTAGTCAACGCGAATGAAGCTATTGTCATCATACACGTTGACCGCTTGGCTGGGGGGCAGTTGGGAATCCATAGGGATATTAAGAATGCGTTGTACGAGGAATTAGGCGGGGTTGTTTCTAATCGCGCTCTAGGTCACTCTCTTGTACTCAGCCGCAGCAGGGGGTGGTGTGGGGCGCCAAGCCCAAGTGTTGCCTTAACGCAGTCAAAGGGATAAGGGGGAGGCGGTTTCAGCGACAGTTGGAGGTAGCATCGCGGGGCCACTACTAAATGCACTAAAGTGCCGGCTGGCGTAGTCCATGCCTTGGTTCAAGTAAGTTACCAGGACGGCCCGTGCTAGCGGATGAATATCGGCTTTGGGACAGAAAGCTCCGTGACAAGACTCGAGGGATAGCTTTCGGAGGGGAAGTATTCGTAGTCACTGGACGGACGTGATGGAGTCGATGTGTTGAGCTGAGTTGGGAGCTAGTCTTGCCATGGCCGACTCTCCCTTGGGGTAGATCGCGACTAGATTCCGCCGTCGCGATGTCCGTGTTACAAAGACGGATATGCACAGCCGCTCGATGTACGCCTGTTCTCACTCCACAGATGCCGTCGATAGTCCCAAGTAAACCCCTGTCGAGGGAAGTCCAGCTCAGGACTTGGTTCTAGCGGAAACATATGCTGCATGCATGACGACCATTTCGGCGAATCCATTCAGTATCCTCTCGATCAGCATCGACGGGTCAACGGCCGACAATCTGCGCCGGCTCATCTGCTGGTACGATGCTGGCGCCGTTCGCCTCGGTTACAACCTTGAGAAAATCTGTGATCTGCCAACGCTGTGCCTATTTTTGAAGAAAACCCGGGCGCCGTTCGTCAAAGCGTCGTCGGATATGCTGCCCCCGGAAACACTAAGACTCTCATCAAACCTAGCTGCTGGCTTTTCTGGGACAACCTGTTAGCTTCCAGCCTCCACGTCTTCCTGCATGTTTGTGGTAAACGCAGGATTCAAGCCTTATCTGTCCCAGATCTGGATAACGACGAGCCTGCCCGAGTCGGATCTGTACCTCTGTAGCCCTAGTCATTCGGCGACATCGTCGTCAGCGAGTCAGGGGGTGATGCCGAACTCCATACCGAGATCTAGCTCCGCCGATCTACCGGCGTTGAATCCCGTTGGGTTAGAGCTTGGATTTTGGAAATACTTGGAAGACGAACCTTGCCCTGAACTCCACCACATGGCAAGGAGCATGGCTTTGTAGTCGACTCTCATGGTGGCAATACCACACACACACACACAAGACCACGGCGGACACTTCTGTATCGGGCACTCCAAGGCAAGGTTTGGTGATCGCAACGCGCCTTGGAGATCTGAGTGTCACAAGGCCCCGCCAGGAAGTTAGCTGGGTTCACTTCAACATTTTACTCAGGGTTTCCTCTTAACACGCCGCATTCTCCGCCTGGGATCGCACTCTTAGCCTTTCTTTTCTTCCTTTTCCCTCCGGGCCACAGGTGCTCCGGTGCCTAGTTTCGGCGCCAAGATGAGCAACTTCACCATAGAGGCCTTCACTCTGCTCGGGGTCGGCCTGGCCATCCTCGGTCTTCGAGTGTACGCCAGGATTGGCGCTGTGGGGATTCGAAGACTCGAGTCAGATGACTACCTCATGGCTGTCGCAGCGGTATGTGTCCCTTCGCCAGTGTATAACTAGTTGATGAGTGTAACACTCTCAACCCACAGTTCTTGTACTCGGCGGAGACGGTGCTCGCTTACACCGTCGGGGCGTATTGGAACGGCCTAGCCAACAACTCCATGACGGATGAGCAGAGGGACGCTCTGGATCCGACCAGCCAGGAATACCTGTTTCGAATCAACGGATCCAAGACCCAGGTCACCGGATGGGCCGTCTATGTCACTTTATTGTGGACGCTCAAGGCAGCCATGTGCGCCTTCTATTTGCGACTGACAGAGGGCCTGGACAACTACCGATCGCGGATTTTTGCTGGCTTTGGGCTGATATTCGTGTCCTGGGTCACCGTTCTACTTTCCATATTGCTAGGATGCCGGCCGCTTAGCAACTACTGGCAGATCAATCCAGATCCAGGGAGTAAGTTGATTGCCAAGCTGAGTGACCAGTCATTAACCACCTCGTACTCAGATAGCTGTCAGCCAGCGGTCTCCAAGATCAATCTTTTTGTGACGGTCGTTCTCAACGGGCTGACTGATGTCTACTTATTATCGATCCCGGTGCCGATGCTTTGGTCCGTTCGGCTTCCGATGCCGAAGAAGCTCGGTCTGGTTGCGCTCTTCTCCGGTGGCATATTCGTCATCACTGCGGGAACGCTGCGATGCATTTTAGTTCTGACAGTCGGTATACCCTTGGCTCCACGGCTCCTTCGGCCATGGCCTGGCTAATATGACATCTAGAATCCGGTGAAAGGGGCAGAACAGGCGGGCTACTGGGCGGTGCGAGAGACGTTTGTGGCAGTAGTAACGACGAACCTACCAGTGGTCTTTCCCTTTATCCGAAGAAAGTTATCTCCAATCCTAGGATCGCTCTCATCTACAGCACGATCAGGCGATCCAGCGACAAAACGAGGTGGCAACCCGCCTCCCGGATCGATACGACTGGATGATATGCCGATGGGAACGGCAAGCGCAGGGGGCCGAGGGCTCTTCCGGAAGAAGGGGGGCTCGATTTCGCGGTATCCGATGGGCTCAGACAATGATAGCGAAGGGTCTCTCCACGGTGCAGGCATCAGGAAGGACACGGAGGTGCGAATAAGTATCGATGGGCGAAGAGCCAGTCGTTTGACGCCGGACCCGAACCAAGATCTGGCTAGGGCACTGTACGGGCAACCAGGAGTGGCAGGAAGAGCAAGTGTAGAGCGAGGCAAATAGAGTGGTAAATGAAAGCCGTTGCTTGGTTGACTGGTGTAACGAGGTTGCGGTGATAACGAAGACATGGTGTAGACGGGCCGTGAACGCTTGGGCCGTTGTGAAAGTGCTGGTTGATGACTGAGGTTTGGAATATAAATATCCGGGCCGTGTGCTGACACAAGAACCCTGTGACACCGTGTCGTGCCTGCCTAAGCAGGAATAGTCGTTAGGGAATCCAGTCCAAAGCGGGACTGGGCGAGGAAGGAACTATCCGCGTCCACGATCGTACACCTGAGTGCAGACAATGATCTCTCGCCGTGTCTTATTGAAGCCAATAGTGACCCTACCCTGTGGTGGATTTGTGAGGGGTCTTGGCTGTAAAAACGACCCGATACGCGGATAGATGTACCCAGATAGCGGTAGTCTCTAAGGAACGCCTCAACTGCTGCGGACCAACTCACCGGGGTTGTCATCCTTACTCAATGTTTACCCGGTGGATGAAGTGAGTGGTGAGACCTTGTGCTACTGGTGAGCTCGACGTGACGGGTAATTGTTTATTGCCACCCCATAGAAGCTCCTCTTCGCAAGCAGCAGCGTGACGGTGTGCTTCCATCGTCACGGGAAGAGAGGCTGGAATGCTGTGTGTTCGTACCTACAAAAAGAAACCCCATAGAGCGCCATCTGTTGTCAACCACCCAATTCCGCAGCAAAAGCAACCCACCAGCGAGCGAACTAGGGTCACGATCAGTCCCCTCCGCACCAGCCAACCACAGCGGCAGCTTTCAGTTAAGGCCTCCCTCCCCTGGCGCCGTCTCAACCTTATCAGCCACCCCGCGGAGTCCGCTCCATGTCCACTGCGACTTTGCCCAACTGCCCACTGCTGGCTTGCAAAAAGTTGCGGGGGAGACGACACCGCCACCAAAGGCGGCCCCTCCAAAACCCCAACCCACCATCCATAGGTCCGCCGGCCCATTCTGACGTGGCCCGCCAGCGCCGGGAACAACGCGCGAGACTGTTACCACGGTGAGAGAGAAACAAAATGCTCGCGGTGCCTGTTGCTTGCAGGAAACCAGCGGGTCCTTTTGTTCTGGTTGGCTGTCGTGGGCGCTCTTGGGCCTCGGAATGGGGAGATGGCGGAGGGTCGCCCAGGTCTTGGCACCGTATAAGAGCTTCTTGGCGGGGGAGAAAAGGTCGGGCGGTGGCGCGGACGGCCCGGGGGTGTGGGAAAGAGGAGACGGGACGGCAAGGAAGGTGCAAACGACGCTGAGACGCTGGGACACTGGGACTCTGGCTCTCTGGCAACGCTGAGACGCTGAGACCGACCGCTGAATGCGCTGACGCTGACAGGCTGGCAGGCTCGAGGAAGGAACGAATGTGGGTTTTGGGTTTGGGCTCTTCCCTCTCCATTGCACGGCTTCTTCCCGACATCCTCCTGCTGAGTGCTTTTGGCACGTCTCCTCCATCCTACACACTTCATCTTTCGCCTCTCCCAACCCTCTCCATTCTTCGTATCCTCCCTTTACTCCACAAACCTACGAACCTGTCCCTGGATTCTACATCACCAGCCCTTTCCGCCCATGGTCTGCTGACTCGAGTAACTTCGCGGGGATGAGGCTGTTGCTCAACTCTTCGTGTCGAGATCCGTGTTGCTGTCGCCGCCGTTTCCGCTGTGCTTCTCAGTGCTGACCCTCCGCCGCCGCCCCCCCGTCCGCCCCCGCGTGTTGCGTGCTGCTGGTACTGCGCTAAACAGCCCCAACCTGCTGCTGCACCCACTCGACGCCCACCCGCCCCTACTGTACCGAGCGCTACAGCTGTACTCACTCTGCTGCGCAGCGTGCGCTTCACTGCGAGTGTATTGAACGGCCACTCTCTGGACCGATTCCGCTCTCCGCACCTCCCGGTGCCTTGCCGATCCCCAGACTTTTGCCTGCAATCCATTACCCGCCCCGAGGACTATCGGATCCTCCGGAACATCTCATACTTTCCATCCGGCCATCTCGTGCGGGCTTTAATCTCCCTCATCCACCGTCACCGAGATCTGTGAGCTTGAGAAAGGACAGAGGCGTTCCTCTTGTCACTTGTTTGCTCGTCCACCATCACTGGCCGACATCGGTGGTTGCCAGTGCTACCGGACCCGAGTCCAGCCATAATCA
Source organism: Neonectria punicea (assembly GCA_037954315.1). Taxonomy (NCBI): domain Eukaryota; kingdom Fungi; phylum Ascomycota; class Sordariomycetes; order Hypocreales; family Nectriaceae; genus Neonectria; species Neonectria punicea. The sequence goes on along the minus strand of JAZAVJ010000319.1, from coordinate 38,654 downwards.
TGGACACGGCACATATCTGGGCCCTCGATCCTCGTGGTGATCACTCATCATCACCCGAGGATGACGGCCAGTCAGAGTCGAGAGCCACTGGTGACGTCTACACGGATGCTTTGGCTGAAGATTTGTTCCAAGACAAATTTATGGGCCTTGCTCGCGGTGGTTCCAATGGTGAGAAGATCATGCGTGGCTTTCTCATCGGTGTAGCAATCGGCCTCATTGTTGCTTGCTTCGTCTGCTGTTGGTATCCTTGTTGCCGGCCAGATCGGCGCCGACGCCGACGCCGACGACGTCGACCGCCAGTATCCCAGGAGGAAGAAGAGGCAGCGGGTACAACCGCCATGGATACGGCACCCGCACCGACCGTATCAACATCCACCGATGCACCAAGTTCTACATCAAATTCTGGAACAACTTCCACACCAGCTCCCACAACGGCCTCAACACCGACCGTTGTGTCGTCTACCTAAGTACGCTGACGAAAACGGTGGCCTAGACAGGCTGATGAAAATCAATCGATTGAGGAATCAGCCCGTCCCCTTGAAGAGACAATGCGAAGCCGGATGAGTGCTGGAGCGCTTTTTAAGACGTATCGTATCGCGAAACGACATGGGATTATGACATATGGGTGGGACTTCCTGGCGCAATGCTGTACGGGATACTACTGCGTCTCCGATGGGGTTGGAATTCTTGGGATCAGACGGCTCCGACGACGATTGGAAAGTGCGCAGACCTCCGCGATGAACTTTATGATGCGGACGGTCAATGCCCCTGGACAGAGTGTGAAAACGGTTGTGTTTGGGGCAATACCAAATATGGTTGCAGAGCAAAGACTCATGAGGCTCCGTTCCACAAACCTCGAAGACGTGTCGGCGGCACGCATTTCGGGCCCCCTGGCATATGGCCAACTCGAAGAGCATGATGGGATATGATGGGACATGAAGAGGGATACGATTTGCGCTCATGACGTGGGGGATGTGAGCTTGGATATGGTTTCCTGGCAGTATCTCGAAGCGAGACCCATGGTTTAACGACGCGGCGTTCTGGAATTTGTTTGGAGGTTTATGCTTTCCCATAAAAAGCTCTCGAGAAGGGACGAAGTTGGGATTGGAACCTCGTCCACATGCATACTTGGACATGTACAAGATAGAGATGCATACAACCGCGGCGGAGATAGACTGCAGAGCCAGGGAACAATACGAGAAATAGAGAAAGAAGCAAAAATGACAATGATATATATCTCATATGGTCAGAGAAGAGAATGCGTCGTTCGAGGCTCAGCCTTGACGATGACACATTGGACGAAGGCGCATGATGAGCTGAAACTCGCAATGCGGGAGCTTGTCAGGGAAGGTTCGGTTAAACGGAACAATAAGCATAAGTATTCGTACGCAGATGGACCCAATAACCTGCGAGGGAGAGTTTTGGGTGACGCGGACCATGAGGCTCGGGGAGGTGGAGGCGGCGAGTGCGAGAACGGTTGGACGCGTGTTGCGTTGGCGTGGATGGGATGGCGAGAGGCAGGACATGAGTGGTCGGCTCGGTGTTTGATGGAGAGAGGGAAACGGAAATAGGACGGTAAAATGGAGCACGAGACATAGCCTCATCCATCACGGGCCGGGTGTGGCGCAGCCGACGCACGTTTCATGGTTCATGACGTCGGCCTGCGATGCGATGCGAACGACGGGTGTTGCGCCGTATAATAAAACCCACCGAGGGCCCTAGCAAGGAGTCGCGTGGAGGCAATCAGGTTGTCGATGCTGAAAGACTTTGGAAGAGTTTGTATCCGTATTCCTGTTTTATTTTGGGGGGACATCTTTCTCTTTCTTCCCTCGAGCTTGTTTTGACGTCCATTTCCAGGTCTTGTGATTGATTACTCTGCGCCAAGACGCTCCTGCACTGCTTTTCAGCCCCGAGTTCCGCCTCGTGCCGCCCCCGCCGCCAGCCAGCCCTGTCTGCCTGCTGTTGCATTCACTGCTCTGTCAACCTTGAGAACGGGCTGTTGATAACGAGATGGTCGTTTGATTTTTGTCTGCTTCATCGTTGTTTCCCTTGCCCAACTAGAAAGCTGCTTTCTTCTATTCACTGCGAACAAACACTACACTACTACTCCCAGCATTAGAGAGGAGCTCCCTCCCTCCCTCGCTCGGCACCATGCTCGACGAAAACCTCCCCACGTACCGCTTCAAGCCCTCGTCCGAGAACCCGCTCAACACGCTCCTCTACTTCACGCACAACGGCTCCGACCCGTCGGCCGAATACCTCGTCAAGCGGCCCGCGCCGTCGGCCGCGCAGAACCAGTACGCGCTGGGGCTGCTCGACCCGCTCAACGCCGCCGTCATCTACGCCGAAGTGCTCCTCAAGCCCGAATGGTCGCAGCCGACGCTCTCGGCCGCCGAGGTCCGCGCCGGCAGCGGCACGCCGCCGCAGACGCCCGTGACGCCCGACGCCTTCGCCGTGGCCCTGTACAACCCGGACCAGAGCGTGCCCGTCCGCCAGCACCCGGGCAGCTGGGGCAAGTCGGACGCCTGGGAGTTTGAGATCCCCGAGCGCACCTTCAAGGTGCCCAGCGCCAGCCGCATCGACCAGGACACCGAGAACCCGCCCGTCTCCGAGCTCGTGCCCAAGCTCGTCTTCCGCTGGAAGCGCGACGGCCGCATGAGCAAGGAGATGACGTGCTACATGACGGGCAAGACGGTCGAGGGCAAGAAGAGCAAGGAGCCCGACATCACCGTCGCCTTCTTCCGTGGCAAGAACGACTCCATCCTGACCATCTACGAGCCCAACATGGCCCGCGTCGAGGTCGAGGATCGCAGGGGGCTGGAGATGGCCCTCATCATGAGTGCCGAGGCCATCCGGGACCTCTACCTGAACCCGCGCCAGAACCCCTTCAACGCCAGCGCCGCGGCCTTGTCCAGCGGCCGCCGGCGCAACACCTCCCCAAGGGCTGCGTCAACTCCCGGGCCGACCATGTCCGGCGCGCTGAACAACGCCCGTCCTGCTTCGCCTCCTCGAACGCAGGCTTCCCCTATCCAGATGTCCGCCAACGACGAGGCGCGGCGGCAGGCCGAGGTCGAGGCCGAGACACTACGACTCAAGGCGATGGTGGCCGAGGAGGAGCGCCTGGCCCGTGAGCGAGAGAGGCGCCAAAAAGAAGAGCGCAGGCAAGCACAGAAGATTGCCGAGAGGGAAGAGAAGGAGCGCCGCAAGCGCGAGGCCGAGGTCGAGAAGGAAACGGAACGTCTGCGTCGCGAGTACGGCATGGAGGGCCAGGACTTTGACAACCCGACCAGCCCGACGATACCTTCACCTCGACTGCCTCCACGACACCAGCTCGGAGCTCCCGGTCTTCCTCCACGGCCCGTAAGCGTCGGGCCCATGCAGAGCTCCTCCTCACAGCAGTTCTTCTCGCCGCCTCCGCAGCAACCTCAGGCGCCGCCCGGCGGCAACAACGGCGCGAAGAAGCGGCACGGCCTGGGCGGTCTCTTCCAGGGCGCGGCACCCTACGCGGGGCCGGCGGCGGCGACGGTCAGCGGCTTCTTCGGTAGCCGGACGGAGGAGGACAAGCGGAAGAAGGTGCATAAGAAGCGTAGCGTGCACTTCTGAGCTCCAGGACGGACTTGCTGGATCTGTAACTATCAAGGCGTTTGCTGGGGACTTAATTTGCACTCTTGCCGGCATTGGGTGGTGGATATACCTTGGGCCGCGGATGCGACCTGGAACACATGTTGGGATCAATCACTATGTACACACTGGGAAGACTGACGAAATGATGATATGAACACTTTTACTTATTTATTGCCTTGCCATTTGCTTTTCGCTGCCCTGAGTTGCTCACGACAGGAACGGCTTGAATCCGAAGGCCCGAGAAACGGGTCCTCTCCCGATTTACACGTCATATAGCCTCTTCAAAATCCCGGCCGCACATTAATTGCAAAACTTGGAGCAGTAGCCACACTTGGAGGAGTCCTGGGCAATCTCGGTGCACCCACAGTCGCACGCGCAGGCCTTCGGGGATTCGCAGCCGCACGTTGCCGGGTCGTTCTTGACGTCGCAGCGGTGCTGGACGGGGCTGGCCGAGGCGTGAGAGTTGGCGTGAGAGGACATGGTGAGTGAGTGGTGAGTGGTTTTGGTGTTGGGCTGGTTGTTTGTGATGGGTAGTTACTGAGGATTCCGATGCTAACAGTTTCGATTGGGAGGGATCTCGGCTTGGACCGGGCGGTATATATGCCCTGTGGATGGGTGAATCACTGGTCCTGGTGTCGGGATGTTCTGTCGTGTTGGTTGCCGGAACATCCAGAGACACGAAATCGCGGCCACTTTGTTCCTGCGTCGACGACAACGAGCGAAGTACTTGTTCCGAGCGAAGCACTGTTTATCGAACACGGCGAGTCGGAAAGAAAACGAACTCCCTGCGCTTCTCACTGGCGCAACTCCTTAACGACGCTCGCGTTCAGGCGCTTTGTCCTGTGCGTCTTCGCCCTAGACGCGGCCGTCCCTTCGGACCGCCTCCGCTCGATTTCAGCCCAGCTGCGCATCTCGATGGTGTTGGACGTCGAGGCGCGACGCCTCGGCGGGCGGATGTAGGCCAGGTCGCCGGAGAACATGGCGGTGACGGGGAGAGGGAACATGGTAGGGTGGTTCTGGGCGGGCTTGCGAGGAAATAAATAAATAGGTTGTTTTATGGAGGGAGGGTGCTATTGTCGTGAATAGCGACGGGGCGGGCTTTGTTCTTTATATCACCGGTGGCTTGAATACACCGACGCAAACGGGGACTGTGCTACGGGCGTAGAATGGTCTAAATACTGGCTAACAAGACGGTAGGTTTACTGGCGGGTGTGCTTTGACGTTGACGTGACGTAAGGCGGTGGGAGCCCCTCACGACAATCGGTGAAGACAACGCCATGAGGCTTACTGTAGGATTGAACCATAAGGAAGTAGTTAGTAATCTGGGGTTGCGATAAGTTGAGTGCTGGAGTAGTTGAAAGTGTTTGCTGGCCACGGGAACTTGTTGGTCGTAGCCGCTTCTTGCGAAACAACGGCGGCAAAAGGTCAGGATACCTTGTCGCCGAGTAAGTAAGTAAGTAAGTAAGTAAAGTAATGAATTGGCTTTTCCGGCTCGTGACGTGGACGCCATGCAAGGCATCCGACAGTAATGCAATGTACGTATCGCATCGGCAGCAACCGAGCCGTGTAATACTCGATGATTTTGTCTTCCGTGCCCGTCTCAACTATCGACCCCGGTGGGGCTTTGTTCTCGTCATCGACTGCTCTGCCGGGTCGGACGGAACGGGGCTTTTGGGCTGTGCGATGTGATGTGATGTGATGCGGGTGAGCGTAAACCCCTGCCGATCATCAACTCCATTGGGATGAGCTGGTAAGACGAGCATCGAGAAGACAGGCCGCATACAGACTTTCAACCGGTAACCGAGAAACAACGCCTATTATATCTTAGTCTACGAAATGGCGTATTTCCGGCTGGACCTTAAATCATCCTTCATCCTTCTTAATCCCAGCTCGCGCCCTCAACACTCAATCCCCAATCCTCCAGAAACAAAACCCGCTTTTTGGGCCCGCCGTCCTGAAGCATCAAAACCCAATTGGAAAAGGGAGCCCCTGTCGCATTTGGCTTTAGCCTGTGCGATCCATCGGCCGGGCGCGCGAAGAACGGTGTCGCCTGAGACGATGTGAACCGGGGTCTGTGTAAAGCCTTCTTGTGACCCCCCCCCGGCATCTGGTTTACAGGCGCCTTGAGAAGGGGGAAACGAAACAAGGTGTCTTGGTGTGTGTCCTTGCTATAGTGTGCCCCGTCGATATATCCGGGTCTGTCTATATAGGGAGAGCAGCGTCCTGGACAACTGAGATCCCGGGGTTTGGCTTTTCCTGATCGACTTGTCTGTTCGGATCAGAAACACCAAGAATTAACGATCGACACCGAGCCTTGTCTTCACCATGAGGGTCTCGTCGGCCTTGCTCGGCTTCGCCTCCGCGGCCAACGCCCTCCCCGGCCTCCTCCCCAACAGCAAGCTCTTCCGCACCAGGACGCCCGGCGGCACCGAGATGAACATCTTGAAGAACGAGGCCACCGAGTCGACGCTCGAGTACGTCACCAACTCGGGCGTGTGCGAGACGACGCCCGGCGTGAACCAGTACTCGGGGTACATCTCCGTCGGTGGGTTTCCCCCCAGACTAACAAACTCGCGATGCCCTCACTTTCAGCTGACATTGCCCAGGCAAAAACATGAGCATGTGGTTCTGGTTCTTCGAGGCCCGCCACGACGCCGAAAACGCTCCCCTCGCCCTCTGGCTCAACGGCGGCCCCGGCTGCTCGTCCATGGTCGGCCTCTTCCAGGAGAACGGCCCGTGCCGGTTCGTCGACAACGCCACGGAGCCGTCGCTCAACCCGCACTCGTGGAACGAGCACGCCAACATGCTCTACGTCGACCAGCCCGTCGGCGCCGGCTTCAGCTTCGGCGACTACAACGCCAACTCCACCGTCGACGCCGCGCCCTACGTCTGGCTGTTCCTGCAGACCTTCCTCGACACCTTCGCCCAGTACCGCTCGCGCGACTTCGGCCTCTTCACCCAGTCGTACGGCGGCCACTACGGGCCCGAGTTCGCCCGCTACTTCCTGCAGCAGAACGAGGCCATCGCCGCCGGCCGCGCCCTCGGCGAGGAGATCAACATGGTGGCCCTGGGCATCAACAACGGCTGGATCGACCCGGGCCGCCAGTTCCTGTCGTACGCCACCTACGCCAACGACAACCCCTACAAGCAGATCCTCGACGACGACACCGTCGGCCGCTTCACCGACGCCTACCACCAGTACTGCGTGCCGGCCATGAAGAACTGCACCGAGCTGACGGGCCAGCGGGACGCCTGCGCGCGCGCCGACTTCGTGTGCAACCAGCAGATGTACTTCAACCTGCGCATCGCGAGCAAGGCCGACTTCAACGTCTACGACGTGCGCGTCGGCGCCGACGTCGACAGCCCGCCCGAGAACTTCCTCGACTACCTGACGCGCCCGGACATCATGGAGCGCATCGGCGCCAAGACGCGCTTTGCCGAGTGCGACGAGACCGTCTACTCCAACTTCGGCGACTCGGGCGACGATGCTCGCTCGTTTGCCGCGCCCCTGGTGGACGTCATACAGCAGAACATCAGCACGCTGATCTGGGCTGGCGATGCCGGTAAGTGGCACTGACATGCTGTCCTATGTCCGAGTCGAACTGACGCGTGACACAAACACAGACTGGATCTGTAACTGGGAGGGCAACCTGTGGGCAGCAAACGCCCTGAAGTGGTCCGGCCACGAGGAGTTCGCCTCCAAGGCCTTCACCAACTACACCGTCAACGGCAAAGTACACGGCGAGTACAAGGTCGTGGACAACCTCGCCTTTCTCAAGGTGCACGAGGCCGGACACGCGGTGCCCTACTATCGTGAGTGACCACCCAAGTGAGATACATATCCAGAGCTGATGAGTGTGTGTTTCAGAGCCCGAGACGGCGCTGCAGGTGTTTAAGCAGATGATGCAGAAGAAGCCTTTGACGTCGACATGAAGTAGTAATATCTGAAGAGTTGCTGTATGGGAATCGGGATCTTTAGGGCATATCGGGTACCTGGCGTTGAGGTTAATACGAGGTAGAGACAACCCTCCCTCAACGATAAATATGTCGGCAGCAAGCGAAAAAATAGCTAGCGGGATGGCCTGAAATGTTGTAATCATACAAATAATCTGAGAGAAATGTCATAATATGGCTCAGATGATGGAGATGAACATGACACATGTCCAGCAGTATATATGATAGAGCTTCTCTGCGATACCCCCTTGCCTTCACATTCTTCCCTCTACCCCTAGTCTCGGCTCGTGTGAGAGTGCATTGGAATGAATGCGTATAGTTGTGTCATATAGGAAAATGCCGTGCTAGTGAAACCAGCGACCTAATCAAACGCCCAGGTATGAAGCAGCGAACGCCAGTGCTCTAATGCGAGGTGACTAGATCAACTTTTCGAGGCGCAGGTCGTTGATGACCATGTAACGGCTGAGGGTGATCCAACCGTAGCGGAACCACACCATCTGGCTCTTGTGCGCCTCCGTCATGGCCTTCCAGGTGGTGCTGTAGGCGTTGTGGCCGACGAGCTGGTTGAGGAAGACGAGGCTGCTAGGATGGGCCTGGTCCTTGGAGGCGCCGCGTAGGGACCGGAACAGCGTAAAGAAGACGTCGAGGAAGGACGTGTACTTGCGGACGAAGCTGACGGAGCTCAGGGTGTAAAGGTCGACGGGGTTGGAAATATCGGGCATTTCCTGCGAGAGGGCGGCGATGAAAGTGCGGGCGCCGTAGTACAGCGAGATGTGGTTGGGGTGCGACGAGACACCGTGGGAGTCAAAGGTGATGAGAATGTCGATGTTCGCCGTCGGCTTGTTGGCGTCTTCCTCGCGCATGTTCGCAAGGCGTGGCGCAAAGGCGTTACTGAGGAGAGTCGCGATCTTATTACGATCCCAGACGGTCGTCATTGAGTCGGGGAAGTCGGTCCTGTGAGAGGAGTGAACGACTGTGTTAGTTTGCTGGTCTTTGGGTTACGCCATCGGTGTACTGGAGAAGGGTCACATACGAGCTATCAATGACATACACATCGTCCTCGTCGCGCAGACCCAAGGTGATGCCGCTCTTGACGAGCTCCTTCTTGCGCGTCTCTCCCAGACCGTCGGCGTTGCCTAGAACCACAGGCGGAACCATCAGCCAAACACAATATCTTCGTTTTCGCTACGGCGCTTTCTCTTGCGCTCCCTCAGCTCAGCAGTGTCGGTAGGCTCATACCAGTGCTCAAACACAATATCTTGACGTGGTTCCCGGTCTCGGGGCGGGTCAGGGCGAGGATGGTCGGCGCGAAGAACATGGCCTCGTCGTCGGGGTGGGCGATGAGGAGGCAGATGCGCTTGTGCGTGATGGTCGGGAGGCGCGACGGGGCCATCTTCGCGGTAAGGATGTAGAAGGACGGGAGCACGACCGCCAGAGAGGCGAAGACGAGGTAGAGGAAGTCCATGGTCGTGGTCGCAGCGAGAAGAGCAGGGCGGGGAGTCGAAGCTGTCGAAGCTGGATTTGAAGATCGGGCCCTCTACGGTGTCGTGGGTGGAGCTGAGTGCTGGCGCCTGCGAGCTGGTAGTGGAGAAGCTACGCAGCTGCAGGCCAGAGATGCAATGGAGGTTTCACGGCGAATTCAAATGGGGGTGTGAAACGAGGTGCAGATCGAGGACAGATGGCAATGTTGGAAGTCGAGCAGACGGGTTGAAATGAGAAACAAGTGAATTGTATAAGGCTGCCACAAATGCGAGGCACACTGTCCTGATACAGGGCGGCGGGCTTTATTAGCGGCGTCTCGTACCTGACTCCAGGAAAACGTCCCCCGGAGCTGATTGGCAGCGGGGTGAGTTGCGCCTGATGTCATCGGTTTAGTTGTCAGACTCAGGGGTCCTGAAAAGGGAAAACCCGCACTAAACCTGTCCGGGGTGACACGAGCTTGACGACAGCTTCTCGACCACAACCAACCGAATCGTCACTCCCGTCCTCCCTTCGGCGCCTCCCAAGATGGCCCGCCAGCGCAAAGAGAAGCCCGCCAAGGCCATCCCCCTTAAGCAGCCCGATCGCTCGGCTCCCGGCGAAGCCACGTTGCTGGACTTTGCGAAGGGGAAGAACCTCTTCGAGCAGGCCGAGGAACGCCAGCGCGAGCTCAACCGGAACAGCGATGATGCCGTCCTGTCTCCTGGCGCCGAGCGCTTCCTCGAAGCCGTTCTCTGGACGGCTACCCTCGGCATGATTCACTTCACTTTCGAGGTGCTGGTCCAGAGCCAATATGGTATGGACATGGACTGGCCAGCCATCTGTGGCCGGACTGCTAGGGCCTGGCTTCGTACGCATTCTCCAGCTTTCCATCAATCTGACGGACTTACCAGCTAATGATGCAACTATGACAGTCTTCATCTTCATCTTCTACCCCCTACACCCCCACGATGCGAACCCAATCCTCGTTCCCGGTATACCTCGGAAATACCAACATCCCATTCGCCAGGTTATATTCTTCGTCATGAGCATCACTTCTGGCCCCTACCTCATCCACATTAGCAACAATTACGGATATCTCGCTGTCATGAAGAGGGCCCCACCTCTTGGTTGCCTGTGGCTCTGGTCCATTGTCGAGCTGGACCTCTTGTGGGGTGTCATCAGCTTGACGTTATCCGTGGCATTTGCCTGGAAGAAAGGATACGCGTTCACATAAACACTTGGTCATTTTTCCATCGGCCTTACTGGATCTGTTTCTAGTGGCTCCCCTACTGCCGTCGAGCTATCCTCCGCCAAATCGCTTGATCCTGATCTCTTGATGCTGAGGCTCTTCAAAGTTTCCTCCCGGGATAGGCTGAACTGGTCTCCGTGCATAAGCCGGCTCACCAACTCTTCCAGCCGGTGAATCCTGTCCCGTTGGTTCTCTACCAGAGCCTCGAGTTTCCGCGAGCTCTCGTCCATCTTCATCTCCCGCCACTTTGTCCTCGACTCGAGATCCCCGAGCCTCGACGAAATCATGCTCATCTGCATGAACTGCACCCTCGCTGTCAAGCCCTCCCGCTGCCTCACAAGTTCCAGCGCCTTGGTCCTGACCGACATCCATGCCATGGCCACCGAAGTTCTGCCCCCCTGCCAACTACGCGGGACGAGCGTCCATCGCACGCCCTCATCGCCAATTGACGCTTTGGACTCAGTGTCGGCCACTAGATCTAGAATGCGCTGCTCGAGATTGAGCAAATCATCCATGACAAAGGTGTACATCTGGTATTCGGGCTGATAGTTGTGAAAGCTTTCGTGCTGGGCATTGATGGCGGTTACGAGATCAGCGAGCCAAGCCGACTCGGTTTTGTACCAGGACAGGGACGTCTTGACTCGGAAGTACTCATCGTCGCTGTTGCGGAGGTATGTAATGCGGGCATAGATTGTAGCGGCAATGGCGACGACGAATGTGAGGATTCCCGCGATGTTGGCGCTAATGGAGAGCGGCGAATCTTGTTGGCCACTCGCATCCATTGGGCCATCTATGAGGCAGGGTAATGGATATTTGAGGTGAAATAGTACAAGAATATGACATAAAGCTTGAATTATGGCCACATTGAGCTTCAATTGGTAGTTGTGATGAAGTCCAAACTACCTTAGCTGACAGCTGAAAGAGCAACTGGTTTAGTTCTATTCTTAGATGTGGCACGTGTGTATGCACGTGATGCTACTCAATCTCCGAGGTGTTGTAGTTTTCATGACTTTTTCCAGACAGCTTGGTTTACACATTGCATAGAAGGCTTGATAGGAAGATCTACGCATTGTGCGGATTCGTGCCTTATTCATAGCCCATCGAACAGTCCTCGCTCCGGTTGCGATTACCAATCCCGTCTCCCGACCTCCGACTCCCCGGAGTGTGGATCACGCCGACTGGCACAAGAGCTTAGTAACCTCCGGTGCCGATGCCGTTATGCGGGCACGGGATGAAACGACATCAGCCTCGGGATGACAAAATGACCCCGGGTGTAGGCCGGAATGTTATGTATTAAATATGGCGACTAAAGACGTGCTCATACTCTGGGTTGAATCACCTCATCTTGTACGGAGGAACTAACGTTATAGCCTGTATGTAGTTACGTTGAGTTGGGTACTCAGGATTGTCTTGGAAGCTGTTCTTCAGATGAACAAGGTAGAAGCCTACTCAGATTGTGGATTTTGGATTATTGCGCCTTGTTGGACACGGAGGAACTAACGTTATGGCTATCGGGTTGTTGCGTTGATGGAGGCTATCCAGGAATATCTCGAGAACTGCAACTGAGAGGGATGAAGTATAAGACAGGCTGGAGAGGCAACTCAAGTGTAGATATTGATACTCTTAGACACAATCTTCTCAACTGACATTAAAAGTCCAAACAAGCTTCTCAAAAAGAAACCATTCCTCTCTCGCAATGGCATCCTCCACGCTCCAAATCATCATCAAGTCCCGTCCCCACGGTGCCATCCTCCCCGCCGAGGTCTTCACCACCCGCACCCTCCCTCCCCTCACGGAGATCGACCTCTCCGACGGTGAGATCCTCATCGAGACGCTCTACCTCTCCCTCGACCCCGTCATGCGCGACTGGCTCAACGCCAACAACGGCATCCGCGAGACCACCCCCGGCGACGTCATGACCGGCCCGCTCCTCGCCGGCGTCCTCGCCTCCCGCAGCCCCGCCCTCCGGCCCGGCATGCTCGTCACCGGCTTCGCGCCCTGGGCCGGCGTCTCCGTCGTCCCGGCCACTAGTCTCGAGGACGCCTCGTTCCTGCCCGCCGGCCTGCCCGTCATCGACGTCCTCGGCGTGCTGGGTTACACGGGACTGACAGCGTACTTCGCCATGTTGCGCGTTGGGCGTCCGCAGGCCGGCGAGACGGTCGTCGTGAGCAGTGCGGCCGGCGCGACGGGCAGCGTGGCGGCGCAGTTGGCCAAGATACGCGGTGCGCGGGTGGTGGCTATCGCGGGCGGTGCGGCGAAGGGGAAGTGGCTGAAGGAGCTTGGTGTTGATGAGGTGCTTGATTACAAGGACGAGGGGTTTGAGGATGCGTTTGCGAAGGCTGTGCCCGACGGGATCGACCTCTACTTTGATAACGGTGAGACTGCGAAGAGGCAACGCGGGTGGTGAGCTGGCACTGACGATGGTTATAGTCGGCGGCCGAACCCTCGAGCTAGTCATGGAAAACATCAACGAATTCGGACGCATCATCCTCGTGGGCGACACGAGCAGCTACAACACCGACAAGCCGCACGGCATCAAAGCAAGTCTAGTTTCTCCCCCATCTCATCTCTGTAGCTAACACCGCCATAGAGCCTTTTCCCTCTCGCGCCCAAATCTGCCAGCGTCCAAGGCTTCAACATCTTCAAATACCTCCAGGACGCCGCGGCGGCCCGCGTAGAGCTGGCGCAGTGGCTGCAAGACGGGTCGTTGCAGCGCACGCAGACTGTCATCAAGGGCGGGCTCGAGGCCGCGCCGCAGGGACTGGCCGATCTGTTCGAGGGTAAGAATACCGGCAAGATGTTGGTGGAGGTCAAAGCCGACTGAGAGCATACACGCCTTGACAGAGACACGACACATCTTTCAGGGTGAGCTGGGATCAAGTGATGCGATAAATCAATCATATGCCATTATAAGGCAGAATTATGTCCCTATATGCCTGACTATCGTACTGGATATCCTTCGTCTACTCTATGTACGATGCAAATGCAAGTGATGCGTCCCTCTCTACTTGGCCACCTTTCCCTGTTTCCCCTTGGCCTTGCCCGGCCTCGTCGACTCGGCAAACGTGATGCCCCTCCTCGAGGTCGGCGGCACTCTCTCGTCGCCCTCATCGTCGCTATCATCCGCACTCTCCGCGCCCATGCCGAGCGCAGCCTCACGCCGCTTTCGCTCCGCGGGCGTCTCGCGGGCTTCTCCCTCCTCAGCCTGGGTCGATAGAACCGCAAGGCGCCGCTTGCGCTCCACGGCCGTCTCAGCCTGCTCCTCGGACGGCTTGGCCTTGCCCAGACTGCGCGTGGGGGACACGGACTCGGAGCTGCGCGCCGTGGCGGGCCGTTGAACCGTCCTGCCGACCCATGTGCTCTCCGGCTCCTCGGGCATCTTGGACTTGGGGCCTTGAGCCGGAGGCGGGTCTTGCGTGGCGATGCGCTTGACTGTCATCGAAGCGGTTGACTGGTCGACCACCTCCTTTCGTGTCCTGGCGTCTAGCTTCTGCACCTCGCGGATGAAATCCTCCTTTGTCATGCGCTGACCGACGCCGCCAATAGTAAATCGAATGTTCTTGTCATCCGCAGCCTTTTCCTGGGCGACACTCATTCGTCTTGCTGCTCTGCCAGGTCTGGCGGGGGTCTTGTCGGCCGCAGCACCGCTTGCTTCGCCCTCTTCAGCAACCGCCTCGGGGGCTCTCTCGTGGGGACGTAAACTGCCCAGTCCCATGTACTTCAGACTCGTGCCAAAGATATCGTTACCACCTTCTGCGCCCTCAGCCTTCTGCGTTGGCAACTCGTACGTCTTGACGACTTCACCATCTTCATCCTCGACAATAATCTGCCATTGTTAGAGTCGCTCGCTTATGAAGGCAGGGGGTAGAACATACTGTGTTACCGAATTGATAGGCTCGTGCCGGCTCGTGCTTTCGATCCGACTTGCCCTTGTCCTTGCGCTTCTCCATCTCAACTGTGTACACCTGACTCATCTTCCTGCGGAATCCACCAAGGGACCAGAAGTTATCGATATCGGTCTTGGGGATGCCGGCTGTGGTTGGTAGAGGAAGTCGCTCGTGGCTGGCACGAGGAGCCGGCTGAACATCGATCACTTCACCATCCTCGTTCTCAAACACCATGTTGTCACCTTCGTCGTAGATCGTGATGCGTTTAGGAGGTGTTGTCTGTCCGCTGCTACCGCTGGGGCTTTCACCCGAGTCCTCAATCTTCTCAGGATCCTTGCTCTTGGGACTATCCTCGGGAGCTAGCGTCGAGTCGGTGTTATCGCGTGACGGCGAGACGTCCTTCTCGTTGAATTCACCAGATTGCTCCTGGTCCAGGGCAGGTGGGCGGTTCGGGAAGATGGCAGACTGAGCAACAGGGCCGCCTGGTCCAATTCCATCATCCCACTTCTTGGACTTTCTCTTCCGCGCTGCCGTTGACGAAGGTCGGCTCCTAGAGGTCTCCTCCTCTCGCTGCTGTCGCAACAGGTAACTTGGAGGCGGCACGGTTCCAGGAGGATAAGCTGGGTTCTTGTATTCCTCGAATGATGCCTCGGACATGGTCCTAGCCTGCGAGCGAGACTGCGAAGAGATGCGAGGAAGCCTGTTCATCCAAGATGGGCCATCTTCAGGGGCGGCTGTGTAAGACATGGTAAGACTTAGCGTGTTGATGCGCTTGCCGAGAGTGAAGACCGCAATGGAAGAGCCGTGAACGAGGATCGATGTGACGACGAGGAAGGCGGTGACAGGCCACACCAGATAGATCAGCGTGTAATGCGGTGAATCCCTGGATGGCATTTCCTCCAGTGGCACTGGCTCGCCGTGTTCAAGTTCGGCTCGCGCAAGCATGGCTACGAAGATGGCACCCACGCCGATGGGACCGAAATGGCCCGCAAACAGGGCCTCTCGCCATGTTTTTATGTCCGGTATCAGCGGTTTCAGAGCCATCATGACGGGAATGCGACGGAAAAACAGGACAAATATGGCAATGACAACCAAGCGCCACGCGTAGAGGCCCTCGATGCCGCTGTTGAACTGCTCCCAGGGGATGATGGTGCCAAAGTAGACAAAGTAGGTCAAATTCAGCAACAGATCAATAACGTTCGAGACGTGAGACTCCTCGGTCTTGGAGCCAAACCAACCGTCGTTTGAGAAGCCGACACCGGCCGCGAAACCCACCAACAGGTCGTCCATGCCCAGGATACTACCCGAACCGGCACAGAACAGGGCAATGACGAAGTAGAAGACGAGAAAACTCTCACGATCAATAAGGTCACGCTTCTCGGCGTACTTGATGCTATGGCGGGCAATGTAACCGACCATGAATCCGTAGAAGGCGCCGAAGATGCACTCGTAGAGGAGAACGTAGACGACAAAGTGGAAGCTGACGTCCTTGGCGCTTTGCTTGTACTGAATCAGATAGAGGGAGAGGTAGATGAAGGGGAAAGCCATGCCATCGTTGCAGCCGGACTCGGCTGAAAGCAAGTCTCTAAGATGCTTGGGAACGCGCTTGGCGAACTTGCCCTTTCCGACGACGGACGAAGCCAGGACAGGGTCGGTGGCGGTGACACAGGCAGCGATGACGAGGCTATCAAGCCAGCTCAGGGGCTCAATCATCCACCAGATGAAGAGGCTGACAATCAGCCAGCCAAAGGTCATGACGGGGATGAGGAGGTAGACGACGGAGCGCCAATGCTTCTCCATGTAGAACTTGGGCAACTCGACGCCGACGGCGAAACACTGGACGACGAGGACGATGCGGGAGAACTCGACGGTGATGATGTCGGTGCTCCCCCACTCGATGGGGTTGATGAGGTTGGCGGCATGGGGACCGAAGATGACGCCGACGAGGGTCGCGACGGTGGCTTCACCGATGTACATGCGCTCCTTGATGACGGAGGAGCACAGCATGAAGAGGGAGGTGAAGCCGCCGAGGATGACGTACACCAAGTGCGGCTTGGTGATGTCGAGGTGACTCCACGCCATGTTGGGCGGTTGCGGTCGGGGACCGGGATCGGGATGTGGTTGTGGTGATGCTGTGCGATCGGAGTCGGAGTCTAAGTCGGAGCGTCGCAGTCGGAGTCGCGACACGCGGGCGGGGGATTCGGACCCGGCGGCGGACGGCGGGCTTCGGATTCGGCGCCGCTCAATTGAGGTCGCACGGAGGGAGGCCGGACCAGCGAACCATCCAGAGGAGGGAGGGAAAGAACGAGCGATCGGGTCCTGGGTCCTGGAGGAGAATGTTTGGTGATAGGGTCAACAAAGTCGCCAAGGGCCAAGGCCAAGAAAAAGCCAAGGGCCAAGAAGGAAAAATGGCACAGGCCGTCGCCAATGTCGTCACAGGGCAGATAGGTACCAGCGTTTGCCGCAGAAAAAGGGAAGGAGCCCCGACCGATGCCAACGCGCGCCACAACGTTCTCGGCTCGGAAGCGCAAAAGGTAAAAAAAAAAATAGGGCGGTTTACTGTTCCAAAGGTTCGACGAATGCTTCCTTTTTCTCTTTCCTTTCCCGAGAACCAAGGAAGAAGGGAATGTGAAAAACCGGAATCGCAGGCGGGACGCAGGTGGAGGGACCCCGGGTTACTTTAAAGTCTCGACGCTCGCTATCGCCGGACTGGCGAACAGAGAGCGCGCCGCCAAGCGACAGGGCACCCCCGACTGCCAAGCGGCCAAGTGGGGGCGTTGCGGGGCCACGGTTGTAGCGCTGCTTTTAGGGGCGCCTTCAGCGGTCCACAGCGCAGAAACGTGGGCCCGGGATCTGGGTATAGGTGAGCAGGTAAGATTGAGAACGGACAACGATGCATGAAGCCGGGAGATGGGATTACCAAGTAGATGATAAACATACTCTCTCTCACAGACGACAGACGTCGTCATAAATAACACTACCTATGAGGGAAATCCCATGTGACAGTACCGGTTGAAGGGCCAGACGCCTGTCTGTCTCACGGACTACTCCGGCTCAGATCCCCCTTCTTAACACAAAATCTCAGATCCTGCCAGTTGCCAGGTTCTCGCCCCGTAGAGGATCCAAAAGTCTCACCCGGCTGTGTCTAGTCCTTGCGTAGCAACGGTCCAGTCCCCAGACTCTCCGTAAGCTGTGGAATCACAAAGCAATGGTTGGCAAAGTAGGTAAGCTGAAGATGCATGCCATGAGATGAGGCCCAACTTTGTGTCACTCTCACCCACCCCAGCTCAACGAAAACCTCCCATGACTCCTCAACCATGCAAGCTCTCTGCTCATCTTGGTCAGAAAGGAACAAAAAACGAAAGAGAAAGAAAAAAAGGAAGCAGAAGAAAAAAGCAACACACAAGCACAGAACCCATGAGCATGGCTTCCAACCCCGAACACACACCTGCTAAAGCAGCACCGCAAAGCCGCAGCACCCCGGTATCGCCTCCCTCTACCCCGGCACATGCGGGCTTGCGTGCGTAACGCATTTTCTTCCTGCGTAGGTACCGCTCCGGACTTGTTCTCACTGGGACCCGGACCCTGTGCCGTCTAATAAACAGACGAGAAACCAGTGTCCATTGGCATCTTGTGATTACGCCCTCAACCAATCTGTTGAATGCTTGGCTGCTTGGCGTTTTCCCACCCCCTCAAGAAACCCGGGTTCCCGAGGCCTAGGGACGAACTGAGGTTTTTTGTTGTTGTGTGTTTGGTTCTGTTTTCTTCTGTCTCGCTCTCGCTTTTGTATGTACTTCGCCGGACTGCCTGTACCCGCGTGTTGTTGATACAAACATACCATACCTTGCCTCATTAAGGCCCCGCCCTGTTGGGCGTGCAACTTGCTTATTACAGTGGGCGAGAATCCATCTCGCATACCCTCACATTGCTGCTGCACCCCGTCACAACCGGCCTCACTCACTTTCTGGCCCCTCGCTCAGCTTTTCCCTTTCACTGACTGTGCTTCGTATCGGCATCCGCGGCGGGTAACCCGAACCCACCGCGTCCTTCCCCTCACCCTCCACCCAAAGGCCTCCCTTCCGTCCAATCCTGGGGAGTTGATCAGCTTGATAGGCACATTTTGTTCCCCCCTGCACAACTGGAGCGCCCCAAATACAAGGTTATTTTCCTCGAGCCAACCTTAGATCCCATCATCTCCCTTCGGGGCATGGTCTGGCCGTGCATGCCATCATCGTCTCCTCCCATCCGCCCTAGCCTCCTTTCTGTTCGTCAAACCATTTTCTCTACCCTCCCTGCCTCGATAGTCTCTGGTTGATAAGTCTACCGCTGGCTTCCCCCGTGGAGCCTAACCCGATGGCTTTCCGCCCTGGTTTCTGGCCGCCGCCACATGGCTTGAATCGGCTTGTTGGACACGAATGGAAAGGACGAAAAAAGAAAAACATGAGATAAAGCCCACACACATGGGCCACCGTGACACATATTGGTGCCATGATGTTCAATACCGAGAAATGGGAGACGTGGTCCAAGCACTAGCTAGGTATCGTCCCAAGAGGACATCTCCCCCGGAGGTCTAGACCATTCACCTTATCATCCTCCACCGCAAGTCATGTGCGCCGTGCATGGGTGTTTCAAGCCTCAAAACCACCATCCATGCCACACCTCACGCATCCTCTGCTCCTTTTGCCACTTCCTAGTGCCAAGGGCCGTTGCTGGCGGTCAACATATCGAGGTTCAAAAACGCAGCGTCGTTTTGAGCTTATGTAAACACGTCAAAGTCTTGGAGATCTCTTGGAGATCTCAGCCATCCCGGTTTTCGCGTGAAGCCAAGATGCCCAGCCTGCACCCCGGGATTGGCGACCGCTGGTAGAGTTGGCGCCAAGGGCTTGTCCCGTCTCGCCAAGAGCAAAACTGCACCGGGTGGTGCAAATGTCTTTTCGTCGTCGCATTGCAACGTTGTGTTCCTCATTGTCGGTATGCTACACATCAGGCAAAAAACTCGTCAACGTCGAGGTTTCTCATGTGTGATGGTCATGATGTGTGGGTGGCGATAACGGCCTAGACTAACATATCGAAGCCAAGCATCTCAGCTACGTCACAATAGTCACTCAACACTTCACACGCTTCGCGCCCGACAAGAGTTTTTAGTACTGGCTTTTGCAAGACCAAGTCGAATTGGCTCCCATACTCTTTGAGGGTGATGGATGGCTACAACGATGACGTTCAACCACGACATCACTGACCTGACATGCACAGTACAAGGTACAACTTCATCAATGAGTGGGTAGATGACAAGAGAAAAGCCGATGGCCATTAATACAATTCTTCTGGTATTCTAGTTATTCCCCCCCCATCAAAAAACGCCCTTTCAAATCGCCGCCACCACACAGACAACCGCTGAAATCACCAGCGAAGCATATCCAACACGAAATGCAGGACCCGAACCACTGGTATTGTCGCTGTCGCTGTTCGACGCGAATGGATCTCCTCCCCGACTGCTGGATTTCGTGGTTTCAGCTGCCGCCGCCGAGGACGTTGCGTCGCTCCCCAATCCCGTAGACTCGCCGCCAGCAAGCACAAGGGAGGTCGTCTGGGCAGTCAAGGTCGTGTCCGTCGCTACGGCGGCCGTTGTCGTACTCCTTTCGACTTCTGAGGTTTCGATCATTTGGTTCTCGTTCGATTTGGAGGCAGGGACCTTGGCCGTGGTTGTAGCGGGTTCGTCATCGTCGTCGTCGTCGTCGTCGTCGTCGTCGTCGTCGTCGTCGGAGCCGTTCAAGCAGATGACTTGCTGCAGCTGGCCCTTCTGTGCGCGATACAGGAGGGAGTCTGAGTTGACCGAAACACCCTCACACTCGGTTTGAATGTTGCTTTGAACCTCTGCGATGGAGGATTTGCAATCGGAAGAGCACTTGTTTCCGTTGCTGAAGTCGTCCACACCGCAGTTGGTGAGGGGAGTGTCGTAGGCGTTGCGGCAACCCTTCACAGTCACTTTGGGAGCAATGTCCTCAAAGTTGGTCAGAGTGAGGGTGGTTGCTGACGCACAGCCGGCAGCGAGGAGGAGGGATAGCTGAAGCCATCGTCGTGTCGTTGATGGGGACATGGTGGTGATGTGTAAAGTGATATCCTTTGTGTGAACTCAGAAAGGTCTTGAGCTGTTGATGTACAATTCCGTTTCTTGGTGTCGGAAACTACCAAGACGTTGGGCGGAATATGAGTTCGGACTGAAACAAGATCCGAAAATGGCACGGTTGGCCTCTAGTGGGCGGGCTGCTGATGTGGGATGACTTTTGATGTATTAACTGGCGAAGTCGAAACGCAATTTGTCGCAGACCTGGCACCTTGCCAAGGTTTTCAGACTTTGGATATCAATGCGAGGGCCGGTTTCGGCAGTGTGAACAGCCGTTGCGTGTTATTGACGCGTGTCGAAAGCGAGTTGCAATTACTTGCTGATGACCCTTTTCGGATGCTCGGAGCGGTCTGAAAGGAGTGTCGTATTGGTGGTCGCGATGCCGGACTTGGTGTAGCGTAGCCAGACGTGAAGGACAAAGATTGTCAAGAACGAGAGTATTTGACGGAAAACTGAAAGAACAGATCCGATAGCAAAGTGCCAGGTGATAGATATGGCAAGCCAAGATGAGTAAACACGGAAATGTCGGCGGTGTCGTCGTTAAATATGGGCAATCTCTGGTTGATATCTAGACGATGCAAGCGCACTTCGGCGGGGAACGAGAAAGAGTAGGATGAAAGAAGAGGATCACTGCGGTCCCCAAATGGAACTAATGTAGATTATGCAGCAGGAAGCGCAGCTATCCTTGCAAACAAAGGTTCCACAAGAAGAAGCGAACGCTGGATGATGTTTGCGTTGTTGGACCGGGGGAGCGAAGGATGTGGATGAGGCGGAGTAAGTGAGAGGAAGAGATGAAATAGGATGCACGACAGAGAAAAGTCGGGGATTGGGGATGTCGGGGGGAGGAGGACGGGATAAACAATGGAGGCGAGCAAGGCCAGCAAAGAAACACGAAACAACGACAGGATGAATGGGGCCCGAATGAGAGAGAGGATGGTTCCGACACGACAGATGGATGCGCCGAGGGAAGTTGGGCGACTGCGAGGGAAGCGACAAAGGCCAAAGGAAGGGCGAACTGGCACAAAAGAAGGAATAGAGCGTGTCACGCCAAGTGTCAGGGCCGCATCCAGGGCCTGCGAGTAAATATAGGAGATGGGGAAGGGTTGGATGAAACTCGTCCGCTGACGCTGCAGGTCCGTCATGGCTTGGCCCTCTCGGAGTCGTGGCCATGTCCCGTTTGCGCTCTGCTCTCTCTGCCCTCCGCCGCTGTGCCACTGGCGTCCAAACAAAAAGCCTCCTCCCGTGGTCTGTCGGGGTCTCCCCAACCCCCTGGATCTGGATCCCCTTGAAAAGTCCCCTTGAAAAGTCCCCTTGGCAAGAGAGGCTTGACGTCACACCAAGCAAACCCTCCATCGTGTGTTGCCCGTGCCAGGGCTGGTCCGGGAGGCTGAGAGCTGAGAATGGGATCAGCAAAGGGTTGAGTTTGGCCGCCAGCCCGAGATTTCCCATTCCCTTTCCCTTTTTTCCCATCCGTCCCCTGCGGTCCCCATCGTCCTCCCTGGAGAAGATCAACGCCACGCCGCTCAATTTCCCTTCTGGCGACGCTCTCCCAAGCTTCCACGCTCCCTCGGTCAATGCCTCATCTCACGGGCCCTGCAAACACTGTTTGGATCGTCGTTTCGGGGCGTCGTTTCGGGGCGTCGTTTCGGTTTCGGAGCCCCGAAATCTGGAGCCCCGTTAACGTCAGAGCTGAAGCCGGGCCACGCGCCCCGAGATCCAATCGTTGTGGCGGTTGGGGCGGGAAAACGAAACACGGACCCTTTGTGTTTGATGTCTGGAGGGGGGGCCGCCTGAGGGAGTCCTGTAGGCGACGTCATTGGCTGGCCCTTGCCCTCCTCCGCTGGAAGGCGCGTTTGAGCAGGGTGGCACAGCTCTTGGTTGTGGGGGTCATGACGTGGGAAAAGGAAGGCGCCCCTCAGTGCCATGATTGCTGCCTCTGTTGGTCCATTCAATCGTTAGGTCGAGATGAGACATATGCACTTCCCATCACTCATCACCACCACCATCAACCATCGTGAATTCCACCAACACCAACCAAACCATTTTCCTTCATCTCTCGTTGCACATTTCCACATTCCCTACAGACCAAAGTCCCGTCCCTTCACCGACTTCTCTCCAACCACAAGACAGATGCGGTATAAAAAAAAAATTGTCCCGGAATCTCGCCGCGCTCTCCTGACGATCCATCCGTCTTTTGGCGATCGACTCTGCCCTCGCCCCGCATTCGTTTGACATTGACTCTACCGAGAATCACGATCGACGAAATCATTTGCCACAAGTCAACACGGCACTGAACCGAGTTGCCTAGACGAGTAACGAGCAGCATTGGCCTCGGCGACCGCGGCTGTGTCATGTGTTCTGTGTGGTGAACTGACTCACTCCGCACGTGACTGCTTTCTCGTCTCTTCTGTCTTCTTTCTCGTCTTCTTCATCACTCGCATCTTCTCCCATTCTGGCTTTTCTATTCGCCTCAACAGCTGAGGGATTCGTACTCACTCGTGCCAAACCCCATCTGGAAGCGTTTGCCTTAGCCTTTCCCTATCGCAAGGTTAAGCCTAGTTGGTTTCAAAGTCTCAGTGAGATCTTAGGCTGCGAAGAAGCACGATCTAGAATGGTCACTTGGTGGCAACAGACAGTGCTGACTTCGACTACCGGCATGTTCACGGGCGAAGAATAATCCGGCGCTTGGCAAACCAGGAATTGAATCCTCACAAGGTGTCATGAGCACGATCACTAAAAGTGAGCCGATTCTGGATCACCATCGCTGCATTGCCGCACTCGTCTGAGCTCCTATCTGTGCCGGTAATCCGCCTGTCTCGTTACCGAGAAGCCATTATTATCATGACGGGCGCAGGCGTCTGGGTTCTTGATGCTTTTATGAGGCGATGAGGCGACAGAGTCACTGTCACCTCGCCTGAGCACCGCCACCTCTAAGAATACAGACCAATCACACACTGCTAGATAGATGACCTCAAACACTAGCAGCCTGGTCGAAGGATCGAGCCGGCGGCCCGGCTTAACCTGATTGGCCACTGCTCCAGCCATTGGTCCTTCGCCCCGGATTTACCCATTTCCCGTCCGCAGCCTCCCTTGAGAAATGCACCGGCCCGCTGGTTAGTCTCGGATTCGGACAGCCAGGATCGCGCCTAATGTCGCCTGCGCTTCATAAAGATAGCTTTGGAGCCTTCCTCCTCCAGTCTCACCGTCATGCGAAAGAACGACGGCGAACTGCAGAGGTTCGTAACGTTGGGCATCCGAAGCTGAAGGAAACCCGCTGCCCAGATGTCTGCGTACGGATACGGACATCCGGCCCAGTTCGGCGCCGTCCGGCCGACGCCGGCCCCGCCCACAGGGCAATACCTGCAAGGTTCGCCGAGCTTCCGTGATTCCGGCGAGGCGCAAGACTCCCGACCAACAGCTAACACTGCCCAGCCGCGCAAAACGAGCACGAACATGAGCTCCAGTTCCAAAATCACCAGCCTCAGCCCCAACAACAGCATGCGGGATCCACATTCAGAAACCCGATGCTCGGGAACGGAGGTCACCGATACGATCTCCTCGTAGAGACCCAAGACATCGCGACTGAGCCCCCGCGCCCCGTTTCGCCTCTCCGGCCAAGTGATGAATACGATCGTAATGTGCCATTGCCGGTAGCGTCCCCGGCGCAAGCCCCGTGGGACCCTTCTTGGGGACCCAAGGAGGCCAGCAGCTCTGTTGGTCCTCCCCACGACACTTCGTATCCAGCGCCACCACCAGGATGGCCCGACGGGGCAAAGAAGCACATGTGGACGCCCATCTGGCTGACCAAGACCGCGCTTGTGGTTTTCAGCATGGGCTTTGCAGCCATGATGCTGGCAACGGGTCTCTTGTATCATTTCTCAGTTGAGAATCACGGTATCAGCGTGCAGAAGGAAGCAAATCATTATGGATGGAAATACGGCCCCACAGCGCGTGAGTACAGCCTTGTTCAGCGTTGTTGTATCCAACTGGAGTGCTAATGGTTGCAGTGCTTGTTGTGGTCGGCGCTCTCTGGAGGCAGGTCGATCATCACAACAAGATACTCATGCCCTGGAAGGAACTGCAGCAAGGCCCAGCCCCCGTCCACAAGACTTTGCTCTTGGACTACATTTCTCCCATCCTGCCAACGAGTCTGTGGACTGCTATCAAGAACCGTCACTGGGCTGTGGTCATGTCCACTGTCGGTCACTTGTTAATCCTAGGCACCGTACGTACAAACCCTCCCCCAGCTCAAGAACGGCTGCTAACAGAACCCAGACAATCTTTTCCACGGGTTTACTGATCCTCGAGTCCACCGAAGTGACCAAAGAGAGCAACGACTTCAGCGTCAAGGGCAAGTTTGAGATCGTCGACCCGGATATAACACAACCAGCCAGTATTGGACCTGCGGCTGCCCAGCTGTACTATGGCATTCACTTTCAAGGACTTGATTACCCGGCGGGAACGTCCGAGGACACACTCTTGCCCGTGTTCCAAGTCCCCAAGAGTGCCTCTGACAACCTCAACTACACGGTCAAGACGGAAGGAATGAAGCTAGACCTCGACTGTGAGATCCTGCCCATCACCAACGGAACGCAAACAAGCATGCCATGGTACAGCATCCTCGGTTCGTTCTTCGTCGCCAATGTCAGCACACCCGACTGCAACATCACTGGCATCATGCTGGCAGGAGGCCCCGACCACGGCTACTACCACCAGAAGAACGCCACCCAAAACTACCAGGGTCTATTCGACGTGTACCCTTGCAACGTTGACTTCGATTTTGCCAACCAGTATGTGGAGGGCCCGAATACCAAAGAGTACGACATCGTGTACAACACGACCGCGGACCAACGGGTGGTACTGGCGATTGCAGACCTGCGCTTTGACAAGTACAATGCGACGAGAATCTCTCCCGCAACATTGTACATCCATGAAGTAAAAGTTGCTCTTTGCAAACCGTCATACAACCTCCAGAACTTCGAGGTCCAGAGCTCGACAGTCATCAATGGATCTTCCCAGGCAGTCCTGTCGACGGCAGCGGCCCCCGACCAGAAGGAGATGAATGGGCTCTCGGGGGGGTTTATCGCGATGGGTGTATACAGGTCTTCCAACATGTTTTATCTCGGAACCGGAGGCCAGGATTATGTCCTGTCGCAGCAAGTCCCAACGTTCTTCCAGCTCATGGGCATGAAGAACGGAAACACATCAATCGGCGCCTTCCTTGACCCTAAGTTACTTGTCGAAACAGGGAAAAACGTCTTCAAGGGCATTGCTACTCAGGCCCTACGACAGCTCGCTCTGAAGCCTGTAGATGAGAAAGTGGCCGGCCAGGTCACGTACACGGAAGATCGACTGCATGTCAAGGTTCTTTCGACGGGATTCATGTTGACCTTCCTCGCACTTTTGACCTTACTGGCGCTGGGGATGATCTTTGTTCGGCCTCATTCTGTCATCCCGCGAGAGCCCGGGTCCATTGCTGCCACGGCGACAATGCTTGCTGCCAGCCCTGCTTTGCAAGAGACCCTGATGTACATGGGCGCGTCACGACGCAGCCAGATCCGGAAACGACTGCAAGCATTCAGCTTTCGGAGTGTCATCGTTTCCGGACCGCAACCAACTCTCATGGTGGAGCCAATACCCCAGAACAAGGAGGCCGCACCCCAGCTCCCAGATTCGACGGAGCAGGCCATCACCTGGTGGCGTCCGATGTCTGGCGAGCCTTGGTTCCTAGCTTTGGCGATTGGTCTACCGTTGCTTCTGATCGTGGCTCTGGAGCTTGTCCAGCACGAATCTGACAAAAACTCGGGATTTCTCAACATCGGGCCCAACGATGCAATCGTGTTTGCTACGTATATCCCGGCAGCTATTGTGCTAGGCGTGGCAAGCATGTACTCCGCACTCGAGTTGATGGCCGCCGTCTTTGCGCCGTTCGATATCCTCAGGCGCGGGAAGGCGACCGCCAACCGATCCGTCCACGCGAACCTCGTTGGGAAGCTTTTGCCGCACGCTGCGTTCCTGTCACTGAAGACTCGCCATTTTGCGGTCCTTATTGCTCTACTTGGAAACTTTGTGGGCGGCTTTCTCACCATTGTGGTTTCTGGCCTTTACAGTGTCAACGATATCCCCCGAGTCCAGAACCTCATCATTCAGCAGACTGACACGTTCAATCTCGACAACGTGAACTTGTCTCTGGAAGACGGCCAGGCTGCTGCAATTGACAGCTTGATCGAGTACCTCGACTTGGCATACCCCCAGTGGACCTACAAAGGACTTGCATTCAACCACTTTAAAGCCCCGGAAGGTAAGGCGAAGAACACGAGTGCGGAGGCTCCTCTGGAAATTGAGGTACCGGCAACTCGGGCGAAATTGAACTGTACATCAATTCCCAACGATTCTCGCCAGATTACTGTTATTCGGGACGATCAAAGCGGAAACTCCATTGAGAGCTTACCTGGTTCGAGTAACTTCGTCTCACCAACCCGCGGCTACGTTCTTATTGGCGTCAACACTACACTGGACTTTTCGGAATGGTGTGAAACCTCGCCGTCTAAGAATGCCTCAGCAGCGTTCTGGATGCAGTATTTCTGGCTCCCCTATGACTATTCACCAGCTTATGTCGGCAAGGCTTCTGTCATGTTATGGGATAGCCAGGGCGTGCTGGCTGACGGGGCACTTGATACCGACCCTACGAGTGGTACTGGTTTGGGGGCCAATGGTATGGAGACAGGCGGTTTCGGATGCCCGACCTTCTCCGTGACTCTGGGAACTGCCCGGGCGACTGACTCGGAGACGCACGGAAACTTGACGGAATGGTCGTTCGAGTATGACCTCTCTACCCTCCTCTGCTACCAGAACGTGGAAGAAGTCACGACAAATCTCACGTGGAGTCTGCCCGGCTTTGAGTTGGCAGACACCAAGTCGCCAAAGACAGATGAGTCTACAGCCAAGTCGCTGAAGACGGCCGATGGAAGCGAGAGGCACGAATTCGCCGTCAACGCATGGCTCCTGGGTCTGCGCGACTCGGTCTTTAACCGGACGATCCCCGGGCCTAACAACTCCTCCTCTTACAACAACTATGTCGACAACTTCGTCAGGGGACTCGTGTACGGCAAGAGTGGGCGGCCGCTGGAGGATCTAATCGGCGACGGGAACATCGCCAACCTAACAGAGGCTTCAGACGACCTGTACCAGGCATATATGGCACAGGCGATCTCTCTCAACATGCGTAGCAACTCTACGAAAGGCGACCCCCTTCCCTCTTACAACGGCACCCTGTCGACGCCCGGATACCGCCGTCTGAAACAGAACCGGGCGTCCAAGATCGCCCTCCAGGCCATGTTAGCTGTCATGGTAGCGAGCGCTATCGGGCTGACGCTGCTCATCCGCGTCCGGGAAGTGCTCCCGCACAACCCGTGCTCCATCGCCGGGACAGCAACGCTGGTGGCGGGGTCGGAGATGGCCTCGTCACGCATCGTGCCTCCGTGCGCGGAGTGGAGGAGCGACAAGGAGTTGAAGCAATTGGGCATATTCGAGCAATACGTGTACGCGCTCACGTGGTGGGTGGAATACGGCGGAGATCGATCATCCAGGCAGAGATATGGAGTTGATGTGGATCGACGAGTTGGTTGAGGTGCATTTGGCAACGGAATTTGACTACATGCCCTACCATGTCGCGCTCGCTTTGTGGTGGGAATAATGTCTGTACACGAGTAGACAAGTAAATTAGATAGTAATGTTGATTCAAGTTTAATCAACCGGTTTGTACTACGTAATAGCCCGCTACATTGTGATCTTTCTTCCCCGTTTGTGTGGTGCCATTGCCTAGACGTGGTCTTCCCCATGGAACCCACCACAACTTCGGGACAAGCAGCGAAACACTCAAGGCTTGTATCCAAGTGCGCGGTTAATATCCTGGACATCCCAATAAAAGCTGCGAAAATTCACAATGACGCCCTTCTCGAGATCAACCGTAACGGTCTGAGACATAGGGTAAACCAGATCCTCGCCCGTCTTCCGAACCCTGAAATGCGCAGTCGACAGAATCACAATGCGATCCGAGCCCTCCTTCTCGAAAATCTCCGGGTTTTGCACATCCACAATGTCAAAGCAGTCGGCCATGCGACGGATCCAATCCTCCATGCCGTCGGGTCCGCGGTAGAGACCAGCGTAGGGCAGCGCCGAGGTCTGCTCCATGGAGAAGTTGGGCGCCAGGATGGCGGCGATGCCGCTGAAGTCTCGGGACTCTGGCGATGCCTTCATGTATTTTCTTTCTTCTTCGTAGAAGGTGTCGAGTATTGCGCGGGCAGTGGTGGTTGCCATTGTTGTAGAGGCTTGGAGGTGGGTGGATGCGGTGATAGTGCAGATAGTTTGTAAATGAGATGATTGCAATTACTCGGATTCATTGACCGTGTAGAGGATGTGTACTTTAAGCGAATTGCACAGGAGGTTACGAATGCTGATATTTATCGACGCCCTCAGACGCTTCGTAGATGGTTCGGAGTCTTGCTTGCATTTGTAAGTCGGAGTTTTCCCCATCTTCCCCAAACGGTAAGCTATCTGCCCCGGAGTTTTCGGTCCTCATCCAATACCAGACATATTCGCTCAATCAATTGCGACGCAAAGTCTGGATTGTAAATTACAACACTACATTATCGCTGATACTCTTGTTGCCTCATTAGGTCAATTCCACCTTCTCCTTCTTTTCACTTGCGCCTTTCGCCGGCTCGAAGGAAACACCATCTGGGGCATTTAAGCCCAACTCCAAGCGATTGCTTCTCTCACGCCCAATAATAATCAGCTCCACGTCGCTAGCCCTTCGGACCCATTGGGTAAATAGCGTAATCCTCGACACTTCTCAAGATGGACGGGTACGCGGCGACCATGGCGCGATCGATGTCCTGCCATTTCTCTTCAAGATCAGCCCACGGTATCAAGAACGGGCTTTTCCGCTTCCCCGGCTCCCGCTCCCCAAAGCCCCATTGATTCTGTAGTCGCTCGGAGTTCCACCTGTCGTGTTCGACTTCAGCCAAGAGATCGATCTGCTTGCGGGTGAATTCCCGTATGGGCTCGCGAGTCCCTTGCTTCTCTGATAGGTAGTACGAAACATGACGCAGTTTCTGCGATATAGACATGGCGTGCGCCCTGGATGACTCTTTGAGCTCCTCGCTTAGCTGTTTCCAAGGCTTGAGGTCGTTCACTTCGTCTGGAGTTGCGATCCGCCTCGCTGCGAGATAGGTCTCGTGGAGTTTTATCGCGACCTTTTCAAGGACTCGGATTGGGAGCGGAATGCCGCTCATGTGTAGAGTGAAGTCGTTATAGTCAACATGGATGTCCAGCTGGGCTGGAGGTGGCAGCGCAGCTCGCTCGAAGCTGCGTCGGCCGTCGACCCTGCTCATAGCAATGATGGTTTTCAGAGACCTGATACCCTGTCTGTAAGTCGGCACCAGGAGCAGACTATTTAGAATGCTCTCATCGATGCTGATTTTCTCCTTGGACTTGAGATTCGGCTCTCTTTCCTCGAGTAATGAACGAAGGATGACAGCACGCCGGACGGGGTACAGCCTGTCCACGCCTTCGCCATCATCCATTCGGTTCGGTCCGAGGACGTTGACAAATCCATGCAAGCAACCGAGGAAATCTTGCAACCGGGTAGCCCTCGCCTTATCCGACGCAGCATGACGTTGTAGCTCATTGTAGCTCCTAAACCTGGTGGTCCCGAAGAAGAAAATGGCAGGGCCAATAGGCCTACTAATACCGTGATCCGAGAACTTGCCCCCAAGCATTGCGGGAAGGAGGTGAGGTAACCAACCCAGATCAGACCCAGAGAGATTCCCGTCGAAACCACTAAAGTAAACCAGAGGAATACTTCCTTCAAGAGTACAGTCCCGCACGGAATGGAAAGCCGCGAGGAGGTCGCTTGGGGAGGTGAATTGCGAGAGGTCAAAACGCAGTTGTTGGACGTTTTGGCCCTTCGCCGCGCTCTGGGCCACTTGAAGCGCGGCAAATGCCTTTCCAGAACCGCGTGGACCGCATAAAGCAATGCTCAGCGGCTTGGTCTTCGGCGAAGAGAAGTACAGCTTGAGGAAGTTGAAGAGGGTCCGAAATAACTCGATTTCCTGACGGTCGAATAGCACGAGATTGCCAAAGCATGTCAACGGGACCCGGGTTTCAGGTGATGTAATCCCGTCTTGGACAATTCGACGTGCAACTTCAGCCGGATCCCCGACTAGGTGGTCGATGAGAGACCAGCTGTGCTCGCTGCCACTGGCAATCGAGTCTGAAGGGATTGCCAGTGCTAGTAACTTGTCGTCATGCTCGCCTTTGCCAAGACCATGCATAAGAACCGAACTTTGGTAGATGGAGGACGGCGATCCTGCGTCGTCCTTGATTGTTAAGCCGTACCGTGACAGTCGTCTCGTGGCCCAAAGACCACATTCAATTCCGCGTTCGATACTGAGGTCGTTTGAGTGAATGAAACCTTGCGTGAAGCCTGCCACAAATGTCTCGGCCTCGCCGGGGATCGATCCAAGATGCTGTCGATAGAACTCGCCTTCAACGCATTGCGGGTCAAAAACCAGATACGGCTTTGCCGCCTGCAGCCCGCGGTGATAGATGACACCATCGCAGCCAAATCGTACAATCAGATGCGCGCACGTAACCAGCGTAACGAGCTTTCCTGAGGAGCCCAGCTTCTCGACGAAGTCCTCGCAGGTTTTCTCCCAAGACAGTCCGTAGGATAGTTCGATGCCCTCGGCGCGGAGGTCGTCGGCGCTGAGAATGACAATGACCTGCTCGGGGTCCTGCTTATTTGTCTCAACGTAGGGCCCGCGACGCAAGGCATCCCAGAGATTTCCGGAGCATAGAGGCCGAGACATGTGGTAGATTAGAAAGCGCGGTCGAGAGCTTTTGAACAGCGTGACCGCGGTTTCGCAGTCGGAATCTGAAAAGGTTGATTCAGGTCCTGCGTCTTGTAGAACCCATACAGAGACAGTATCATGGTTGGTGTCTGGAAGAGGCGGCGCCGGAGCTAGCCATCGAGCACTAAGACTGATCTGTTTTGTACCCTTGAACTTGAAAGCATGGCCATGCTGGCTGTTTATGTCGTGGATATCTAGCTCAATAATCGCCTGGTCGCCGCTGTTTGCCGAATTGATGAAGCCAGGCTCGTGGATTTGCACTGTTTGATCATTATCGTCTTTTAGGAGCTCGGCAATCAGACCAGCGCCGCCGTGCAAGCGATGCGAGCTGAAGCCTCGGCGGCCTCCGCCGGTATCTATCGCGCTAGCAGCTCTCGGGACCAAGAACATCTGGGACGGAGCGTCTCCGGAAATGACGATGTGTCCCGCCATCTTGGCTGACGATTGCACATGTTACGTAGCGAGTTGCGGAGGGAATGGTGTTGGGTGGTTCTGGGCGCCTAAAGGGTGAGGTTGCAGGCAGCTCGCAGCCTCGTCTCGTTGTGTCAACCTCAGACCTGCATATTGCATACATGTATATGCTCGTAGGCCGTAGATGAATGGCAGGTAGCAGCATGGCACTACAAGTTATGACACTCTTCAAGTCATTATGCGCAGATTCCACTACTTCTCATCGCGTCCTTGGTGTTCGTTTCATGCCATCTTATCCGGCCCTTTATCTTGGTACATTCTTTCTGATCGCTTGAACCACCATACCCACAAGAGCAAAACACATATTGTCAAAGGGCCTGCAATTGCGAAATACACCCATAGCCATTTGGCTGAGACCAAGTCTCCCTCCTTTCGGCCTGCTTCCCAATCGAACATGGACATACTGAAAAGAGACTGTCGGAAATCCATTAGCTGAACATTGCAGCTCGTGGGTTGAACTTCCGGCTTACCGCAACAAAAGTGCCCGGTAGGAAGATTAGAGTGACCATGGCAATCGTTTTCATAGACCTGCTATCTCGACGGGTCTCCTCTGCTGAGATTTGGGAGTTTTTCGCAATCTAAACACTCCTCTGTCAACCTTGATGCCCAGAGTTTTAGCTCCAGCCACTACGTCAAAAAGAACGCACCGTTATACTAATTAGATTGTCGATCTTCTCTCGTTAGTCCCGCATCATGAACGTATTTTACATTGAACTGCTCACCGTTGTTTGTTGGGCTTCTATCCTTGGCACGGTTGCGTCTAGGTCATGTAGCAAGGTTTTTAGAATATCATCTTGGGCCTGGACCATTTCTCGAAGCGTTGCGGAGTATTTCACCACGTTGGTCTCGCTGCAGTTGCGTCTCTCGATCTTGTTAAAGCATCGAACCAGATTATCTGCCAGTTCTCGGGCAAAGATCCATCTGCGATGAAGCATGTGGTGATTTCTTCGCATTTCGAACACGTTGTTTCTAATGTCCTTGGCGTCGTTGATAGTTGAAGATAAGAGCACAGCGTCCTTCATTATTTTGGCCTTGATGGAGTTCAGCTCCGTTGTGATTTGCTCCACCTGCCAGCGCAGGAGAACAGCAGGTAAGAACATGAAGTCTAGATACCGAAGCTCTGGATAGTCGTGAGGGAAGTTCTCACTGGTCAGTAACGACTCTACAGCTTCTTTGGGCAGGTCTGGGCCTGTCAAGACGAGGGATACCCAGTCGGAATCTCTCTGGTACCCATCGGTGTACTTGTCAGCCACCGAGACGCAAAAATACGGGTAGTCGTCATCGGTTGGTGTTTGCGCTATGAAGCCTGGAACAAGGTTAAGTCTTATGCTTGGAACGCGATAGCCTAACTGAGCTTGATACTCACTGATGCTCTCCGTCGACTCGAGCACAGCCGACCCCGCTGTTCTATTCTTGAAAAAGAACTTAAAACGTTCACCAGTCCATGCATATTCTGTGGCAGTTTCGATAAGGCCGCCTAGCTCGCCAAGTTGGTCCATTTGGGGGCAACGAGCCAGCCTCGCTCACGTTAGCTTACCAAACTCATTG
The DNA here is from genome assembly GCA_037954315.1 of Neonectria punicea. Taxonomy (NCBI): domain Eukaryota; kingdom Fungi; phylum Ascomycota; class Sordariomycetes; order Hypocreales; family Nectriaceae; genus Neonectria; species Neonectria punicea. Next base: position 5,420 of record JAZAVJ010000319.1, on the reverse strand, counting down.
ACGTCGCTTTGATGACCCCACATACAATAGCCTGAAGCGATTTTTGTCCGAGAGTTTGCGTTTGTCTCTCTTGAGGTATATGAGAATCAGTCTGTTCAAGGGCCATGTGGGATGACAGACCGGAGGAGGGGCTTTGATGAAGTATTGTGCGCTGTCTTGGTCATGTTCTTCCCATGGAATTGGCGTGGAGATTTTCCATCCGTTTTTCTATTTTCATCGTGAGAAATGCGAAAGACTCAGCGAAGTGCCAGTGAAATAAATGATTACCTTGATGATCACGGCGCTGGTTTCGAAGCTGCTGAACTTGACTGCATCTTTGGAGCTCCTCTTCTCGGATAGAGAAAGAGGAGACGGAGGCGGCTTTGCCATTCGGAGAGAAGGCAGGTGACATTTAAGAAGTGACGAGAAAAGGGCGGAATTAGAGCCCTATGCTTTGGGTCCGGAATTAGTCCATGACGAGGAGCTAGGAAAAATGTGACTGTGGTGTTTGTTGTGCAGCCTGATCGCGCGAACAGATCGCGGGAACAGGAGGCTGTTGCTTATGTCGGTTATGCAATTAGACCCTGCCGACAGAATGCGCCTGGCAGGGCTGTAAACGACGCTAGTTACAGCGCGGTTCGGGACAGGGTGGAAAATGGGCCAGATTTTACCAGAGCGAGGCATTCTGATAAGTCGGAGTACGCAATGCTTAACTTAGGGAATGGGCCGGGCCGGACCGCCCGTTTTGACCCACAACTGCAGACCGACTGAAAGGTCCGGCAAACATCTTATTGTTCAGCAAGTACACACACGCCTTGAGCACTCAATTGTCTTCTCCCTACGGTATGCAACGTTCTCTCACTTCTTCCCCTCCGTTTGTGCATCAAACGGGGACTACTGAGTGAATTGTTCTCCAATCCCACCCAGTCGGTCTATTGGATCCATCAGAGTGCACGCCTGCCTCTTGATGCTAGCTGTCATTGATTCGTTCTCTCACTCTGCCGTCGCAGACTCTTCTAAGAAGAACGGATGGCCAAGAAGCTGGGACAATTGACTTCGTCTACCTGGTTCTGTTGCAACCATCTTCTGAGCGAGATCAAAGAATGCCTCACTCCTCGGGCCGCATCGGTGCCTGAAAGACTCCCAGGCCTGGTCTTTATTGAACGACGGCACATCTGGCTGCCTCTTGCAAGAGTCATCCAAGTCCCAGAGCTCGAGCCAATCCTTCGGCGGCGGCCCGTCTGCACGCAAAGCTGATAAAGTTGATATTCCGAATCGCCCCACGATGTCATGGGCGAAAACCCCATAACCGAACACGCCTGATCTCATCCATTCAGTACATAGGTGTCGTAAACCAGAAAGGGTTGTCTTACCGTACACCCAACTGCCCAGATGTCGGCTTCAGGGTTCCAAATAGACCCAACCTTCCCGTTAGACGAATAGTACATGAAAACCTCAGGCGGTCGAATATCTAGAGGCGCAGCCCCTGGCAGTTCCGTGATGTCCTCACTTGCGAAGTAGGCTAATGTGAACAGCAAACGGTCAGTAAAGTGATAAGGGCAAGGAAATTTTCTCTCCCGATAGATGGAATAACTTGCATCTGCCACAAGTCCAAGATCTTGAACCTTGGCTTTGATCCGGAGAAACGACTTGTTAGCCGCAAGGAAAGATCCGATGGAGTTAGTTTCAGTAAGATAAGGTGGAATGGTATCTCTTGGGAACGATGGATCGCGCGGTACTACTGGGGTGAGAGGCGGGTCTGCAAAGTAGTCGGCGATAGTCTCTTCATCAAACTGCTGTAGCTGCGGTACTGCAATACCAAAGTTACCCTTGTGGGGGTCTGTGTTATTTGGTAGTACTTCCATATTTATTGATAATTTAGTAGCTTTAAGTATTACCTCCGTGTATCAGTCCTTCTTTGTGTAGAAAAGAAAACCCGCTTATTATCTGTTGACTCACCTTCTGGGGTGGAGAAACCTGTCGCCTGCCGATGTCAGAGAGAGGCACAATGACCTCAGTGATCAGGAGCTCATAGAATTCGTTAGAGCCTCGTATTGTAAATACATCATACAGTTCGATGATGTTGTTGTGGCCAGGCTTTCCTCCTCCAATCTTGTGAATTTGGTTGAGGATTCTCACTTCATTGCTCTGATGGGGTTCATCAGTCCTAACACAGCCTTTCACAGCGACGTATCTTCTGTAGCATGGTTATTAGCCAGTGCACACATTACTGGGACGCTAACTAACTCCTCCTCCTCAAGATCACGAGCTGGCCAAACTGTTGAGAATGCCCCCGCCCCAAGCTTCTGCGCAATACGATATCTGGGCTTCTTCGCCTTGTCGCTTATACAAGAACCTGGCTTTGGGAGCACATCGCCAAGAATGATCGGTAAAATCATGTATCTAATCAAGCTGATATGTTATATTCTTTGAAAAGGACCAACCAGACTTCTAATCAAACCCTGTCTCCGCAATTTTAGGACCGTATTACCATAAATACCCAGTACCTTCAAAATCGAGATCAAGTTAAAGAGAAGTTAGGAATATAGTAGAACAACTCTAGGAAGACGCATGCGAGAAGCTGCGAGTCTTAGGTAGCACCCCCCAACCTCAGAAACCGGATAAACAAAGTTGAGTAGATCGTCCTGAGCTCGAATCGCTGATGTGTCTGATGAGTAAGTCTTCTAAGTGAAGAGGAGTTTCTGCATTTCAGAATCTCAATCAATATGATACAACTGTTTAGCCGATCCGATTTTCTCCTACCGCAATGCCTTCTTTCTTCCGAGTTCATTGTAAGAAACGAATCTTTCAGGGTCCAGCTTACACCGTGGCATCATGAAGATTCTCTCGGGAGGGAGATCGGGGGTCTATCCGACCACCTCATAAATATCGCTCTGAGGGTAAGCGGCTCAAAGGAATGGAAATGCGGAGTGAAATGGAGGATTGGGCGAAAGCTGCGCTTGCTTCCTTTTTTGCATAGGCGTAGCTCGGGACTCGTATGTTCCGCGTTCATTAATTATTAAACTAATACTGTTGTAGCGCTACTCTACCATGGCTGATGCTTTCTTTTCAGATTCCTCAGAGGCCAGATTTCTATGTCTATTACAATTATCAAACGAACAGGTATAGTTCCTATTGTGTTTCTTCTACCCGAGCAGGAATCGGGTTCGTCCACGCCACCTCTCCCTTGAAGGGCTCTTCACCAGGAACATAGTTCAATACAGGCGCCTGACTCATGGCTTTCGATATGAAGAAGCCGACCATGAGACGCTCGACCAGAGCGTATGGGGTGACGTATTTCGACAGAAAGAAATACAACGGATTAGCCCACGCCTGCATCCGGGTTAAGTTGGCTGACAGCGAGGCATCGGCTTGGAGATTGGCCACTCTTGCAGACTGGTAAGTAGCAAACATCTTGGTGAGGGTCGGAAGGCTCGGGTTCACCGACGAGTCTGCATGGATTGTTTCACGCACCCCGTTGCATAACGTCACTACGTCTTGGATGCCGTTGTTCAAGCCTGCGCCGGCATTGGGGGTGAACTTGTGGCAGGCGTCTCCTACGAGAACGATTCGGCCCCAGCTCCAATGATCCACGATGCCCTCCTCGAGGTTCGTCATGCCTGCCGCCGTCCTCGTCTTCCAAACATCTTCCACCTTCAATGTTTCATTGATGGGGAAATCCTTGAACTCTTCCGCGAGCGCGTCGACGTCCTCCACCTCGTAGGTCATGCGGTCACTTGTCGGTTCGGGGAGTTTTTTGTATAGGAAAATCCAGGCTCGCTCAAGGCCGGTGAGGTACATAACGCTCTGATCTTGGTGTTGTGTGTCGTAGCCCTGGCCCATTTCTTCCGAAGGACGTGGAAAGCTGGCCCACAGGCATTGGTACGTCGCTGTGTAAGGCCGTTCGGCATCCCACGAACAGGATGGACTGGCTTCCAGGGCGAGAGAACGCATCATAGACCGTGTTTTGCTGTGAACGCCGTCGGCTCCGATAATGATTGATCCTTCGTAGACAGCCCCATCCTCGCAGGTTGCAATGACGCCATGCTCGGTGCTGATAATGTCGACAAGCTTCTTGTTAAAGTGGAACTTTTCCTTGGCCTCCTCCGCAAGGCCTCGGTACATGACTTGGATAAGTTGGGCTCGGTGAAATGCCATCGGTCCGCACCCATGACTAAATAGATATAAATGTAAGCATAATCCAGCAATAGGAGGGGACAACAACTTGCTTCCGCCGCATTAATTTGAACATGTCGCTGCTCTTGAGTTCTTGTCCGTCTATGGTGAAAGACTTTGAACTATCAATGTCGCAACCGATTGCCAGTACCTCTTTGAGAATCCCGAATTGGTACATGACCCGCAAGGTTGGAGCTGATAGTACGACACTGGCACCAAGGGTCTCAAAGACGCTGTCCCTCCGTTCCAATACCACAAAGTCAATGCCAGCCAAATGGAGACAATGAGCTGCGGTGAGGCCGCAAGGGCCACCGCCAATAACGATGACTTTGAATCCAGAAGGTGCCATGATTTTGCTCTCGATTCAGTGCTCCACAGGGCGTGGTGTAAAGAAGATGAAACAATTCGCAGATCTTGGAAAACATAGAGGACGGGGCTCGCGATTCTGTCCGTCTCTTTCCCTGGACAATCGTCTTTTATTAATGCAAACGCACTAGCTGGATGGCTCGGGATCTAGATACACCGCCTTCATACTTATACGGGGGCACATGCTGGGCCATTGGTTGAGAATTCTGATCCTAGAGCTCGAGGTAACCTTTCAATTTCTTTGCGTGCGTAGACTACAGGGGTAATCGAAACTAATGAATATCTCAAAGAGCCGCTTTCCCAGGAACTCACAAGATCAGCAATCAATAGAGTTCTCAGGCCTTGTTGCCTCTTTTCCCATTGCTCCTCTATTATCTTAGGGGACCACAAACCCCTGTCCAGGGCCCATGCACAATCGCATATTTTCGTGGCCCTGAGGATACTTGCCAACTGATCGGTCTGAGATTCGCGGCTCTCTGCATGATCATGGAACGATGCTTTTTGACCAGGTCATAGACGCTGTTACTCTGCACGTTGTAGCAGATGACTTGCAAAGTCAGTATGGATAGGGGCGACGGCGACGAGGCTAACGGAGTAGCCGAATAGGAACACGGCCATGGGTATGATGATAAAGAGCCTCCCACCGGGGATCTTCATCTCTGTTGGCTGCGAGAGCGCACGGAAGCCATTTCTTAGTCTGGAGGTGGGACGTTAGGACTCAGGAGAAGCGCTGGATTTCCTGGTGGGGACGAGATGGTCGATGCAACACAAGAATCTCTTTAACTGCTGAAATGCTTGTGGGTCTGCCGAGACAGGGGAAAAAGCCAATCGGATTGCAACGGATCCTAGGTACATAGAATCGCACTCAAATTAGCTGGTGATACTGGTACCAGCAATCT